>OFHU01001439.1:0-39759 GCA_900245905.1 Lacerta viridis | reverse complement strand
TCCTACCACAGGGACAGCACCCAGAAGCCAGTCACGGTTATCTGTCTGCCCTTCTACTCAGGACATCTGTAGGTACGTGATAAAAGAGTGGTACTAATCTGATTGATGCATAGTCTTCTTTATCTAATGATCCATAGCTCTTGCTTTTGCCTAACCCCCTTCATGGATTTACATTCAAATCTACTTTTGGTTTGTCATTTTCAGTGTTTTGTTATGTCCTTTCCATATTTTTTTTCCTGTTTGTCACAATTATTTTTGTTTTCATTTCAAAATTCTGATTTGTTTCGTTTCTTTCTCTCTCTTTTCGTTTTATCATTTTCCATCCATCTCCTTCGCTTGCTGCTTTGTTTAGACCTCCCACCTTGCATGACATATCAGAAGATAAGTTTGAAAACTCAACCCCTGTCACGGTGCTGAGTCCTGCTAGTAAAGAAACTGGTAGGAAACAAGTGAAGCGAAGGGTTAGGCGGAGGAAAGATCCTGGGGGAAATAATGGGCATGCAGAAAAGCAAAAAAGAGAGAAGGATGGCAAGTTGCACCCAAACATTGCAAATCGTGCATGGAATGCCTTGCGCAAAGTTTCATCCGATTCATCATCTTCAGATGAGAACCATTGGGCCCTGGTTAGAAAGAGGGAGAGAGCCAACATGCCCAGAAGAATGAGAAGGCGGAGTACTTCAAACACTCGGACAGATGATTCTTCCAGGAAGAATGCCATTGAACTTGTAACCATGGGGACAGGTGGGGAAAAGAAGCAAGAAGAGAAGATTGAGCCTGAAGGCTGCACTCCTAGTCACCGCAGGAGAAGGATTTCACGTTGTAAAGAGACCTGCCGCTCACCGTCCTCTGTGGAGGCAAGGAGCTCCTTTAGACAAGGTGGAAAACACCAGGGCAAGTGCAGTTGCAAGGATCCAGAGCCTTCGAGGACCATTAGACGAGTCAAAGCAAGCAAGGAGGAAAGTGGTTCAGAGAAAGGCCCAGACAGTGATATTTTGTCAGTTCCAGAAAATGGAGTACCTGCTGGGACAGGGCTTGCTGCATCGGCTGCTGTTCAGAAACCTGCGTTTTATGATGACTTGTCTGATGATTTCGAAGTGTGCAGGTTTGTCTCCTAATGCAAAAGGAATTTCTAACTGCTATGAATTATATAAAAGAGATGGTTGGTTGTTGTTTTTCCTCCCTGATTCATACTGCTTTTGGTGTCTAGATACGTAAGAACCATGCTTAGCGACTAAACAGCAGCAGGTAGTCTGAGTTTCATACAGACTTTAATCTTGGAATCACAAAAACCATCTTGAGACATGATATTGGGTCTTTTTTAAAAAGTTATTAAAATGCAATTGGGTCTTTTTTAAAAAGTTATTAAAATGCAATAGGATATAGAATCCTCTTTCTGAGTGCTCCTTCTTTTATGTTGGGGTGGGATTTTTGAGATGCTGTGTGCATGGGAAGAACACTATTGCATTGAAAAGTACATGTTCTGATGATATGAATTATAACCTATATATGATAATACCAACTTTCCTAGGCTTAAGTCATCAATCTGTAGTTTTAAGTAGCACTATGCAAGTTATTATGGCTATATGATAATATGAACATAGGCATGATAGCTACAGTTCTGCCTCCATTGTAAGAGGCAATATGCTTACGAATAACAGTTTCTGGGAATCAGAAGGGGGAAGAGTACTATTGCAGTCAGCTGCTGCTTGCAAAATTCCCATAGGGAATTGTTAGAACAGGATGCTGAACTAGATGGTCCTTTGCCCCTGATCCAGTTAGTTACTGTTGGAGATTTGTGATAATAAGCTTTCCTCCAGTTTTATTTATTCTAAAAAATTAAAATAAAATTCTATCCCACATGTGTATTCCCCATGTACTACTCAAGGCAGCTTTCAGTAATTTAATGTAAGTAAAAAAATTTTTTTTTTACAATTAATCTAACAATAAAAATACAAATACAGTGGTACCTCGGGTTACAAACACTTCGGGTTATAGGCTCTGTTAACCCAGAAGTAGTACCTCGGGTTAAGAACATGACCTCAGGATGAGAACAGAAACCGCGTGCCAGCGGTGCGGTGGCAGCGGGAGGCCCCATTAGCTAAAGTGTTACCTCAGGTTGAGGACGGTTTCAGGTTAAGAACGACCCTCCGGAACGAATTAAGTTCGTATCCAGAGGTACCACTGTATGCAACATAAAAATCCACTGAAAAGCAACAGCAGCAGATATCACAAGATCCCCGTTTTACTCCCTTAAAGGTAAAGGGACCCTTGACCATCAGGTCCAGTCTTGTCCGACTCTGGGGTTGTGGCGCTCATCTCGCTCTATAGGCCGAGGGAGCTGGCGTTTGTCCGCAGCTTCTGGGTCATGTGGCCAGCATGACAAAGCCACTACTGGCGAACCAGAGCAGCACACGGAAACACTGTTTACCTTCCCACTGGAGTGGTACCTATTTATATACTTGCACTTTGACATGTTTTCGAACTGCTAGGTGGGCAGGAGCTGGGACCGAGCAACGGGAGCTCACCCCATGGCAGGGATTTGAAACGCCGCCAACCTTCTGATCAGCAAGCCCTAGACTCTGTGGTTTAACCTACAGTGCCACCTGGGTCCCTTATCCTACCACAAAAAGTATAAAGTTCATTAATTCTGTTAGACTTGGGTAAATGGTCCACGTAATTATTGTGTGACCAGTCCTTATATGTTGCTAAAAGATCTGCTGGCTTTCTTTTGTGATGACCTAGGCAGAAGTGGAATTGAAATGAGGAAATGTTTTGAGTCATATAAGTGGATAAGGCTCAAAATCAGCTGTTACTTTTTGGATGTAGAGATTGCATCAGTTTCCTTCGAAATATAGAAATTTGGCAAATGTGAAAATATCAATCAGTTAGAGCTACTTTATATAAAGGAAAAACAGTTGCCTGATATATCTTAACAATAGTGCCAGTGCTAGAATCAGCTTTCCTTTCCCCCCAGCCTGCAAGCAATTATGCTCTAGCTCAGGGCTGACTCACCTATGAGGCAAGATGAAGCGACTGCCTCAGGCAGCAGGATCACAGGGGCAGCAGATCCTGTTGTAGATCTTAGCCTGTCTTCTCCCTACCACCAAGACATATGCATGATCAAAGCCTACCAAGTGAAGCATGACTTTGTTTTTATAACTCAGATCATGTTCACCTTCTTGGGCAATGTGATTTTTTAAAAAGGGGGCAGTTATGTGGGCCTTGGAGATACACCCACGAGGGACTCATTCAAAACAGCCTGTGTACCTAATTGTGTCACAGCTGTAATCTACCATAGTGTAAATATAGTAATGTCTACAGGAAGTGATATCATCTGGACCTCATATATAGTGAGGACTGGACTTGGCCATATATTGATGGACTGGAATGGAAATAATCATTGTGTATAAAAAGTTCAATCAATGATGACTCCTGAGGAAATGGGTATCACAAACCTGGAAGCTATGATTGGCCAACCTTCCTGGAGCATGTGTTGCATGACAACATCACATCTTGCATTCACATCCTGTTTGCAGACTTCCCATAAGCATTTGTCTATGGTCATTGTAAGAGCAGGGTGGTGGGTTGGATGGGCCTTTGGTCTGATCCAGCAGGCACCCATTTATGTTTTCTGTCTCTTCAGCTGTAATGAAAATTAGACTACTATTTTTCCATGCTGGCACACAAACTGAGCTCTCCAAGACAGTGATATATATCTTGTAATCATTCCTAAATGCATCACACCGAGAGGTAGTAAGTACATGTAGAGTAAATGCTGCAAAAAAACTGCTGCATGCTAATTTTTATCACCAGTAAGCTATCTTACTTGTTAAACTATCAGAGAACAAGTAGGAGAGATTTATGACCCAATAATACTGATTCAGCTAAAAACAGGCTTTCCTGTTTTTACTTTAGTGAAAGATACATTCCTGCATTGAGTCAAAAGCCAATTTGTAGTCCGTTTTCTGATAGTCATCATTTTCTTTGAAAAGAAAAAAAAATGCAATAAAATATTCATTGAGAAAAGAGAGATTATCTACTACACTGTCTCATTTGAAGATTGGGTAATTTAACTTGTATACCAAAACTAAAATGGTATGCATACTTCTTAAAAAGACAGGTGAAGTGTCAGGAGTCCAGGAAACAACATTTTTTTAAATAGACTCTGGCAACAGTCCCATTGCATCTGCTTCTTCCTGTTGTTGCTACCTTTCAGTATAACTGATCAATCAATTAACTAATCTGTGGATGTGAAAAGAGAGCTGGATGCAGAACTTAGTCCCGCATCAATTAATGTTTGAGAACGAGACGAAAAAGTTGACAATGCAGTACACTATAGTTCCTGCAGATGTTCGAATTGAAAAATGCGTTTGTTCCTCGGGTCATCAGGCACCTCACAATGTTTTATTCATACTGTTAATTGGTTCTAATGCCAGTAAACCTGCCAACATAATCTTACCACTAACGCTGACTCTGTCTACCAATTTCGGTACTTACAATGATGTTGACATCTGCTAATATCAAATTTAGAGGTCGACCTCACATATTGGGATATTATCTTGTCTTGTCCTCTCAGAAAGATATTCCCTGAGCAGAGGGCCACCTGAAGCTGCGCCGGCATTGATACGGTTTCTCAAGGATTAGAGGAAGTTGATTAGGAAACCCGTTGTCAATGTGTGGGCATTCTTTAGGTGTCTGGATAATTCTTATAGTTGAACCGCGGCATACGGAAATCACTCTGGCAGGTGTTTATAATCGAATTATATATATGCGGTAATAAGAAATTCCGCCTAGTGATATTCTTCAATGTTTTTAAAAGTTCGCATTTAACCCTGTGTGCACGCAGCAATAAGGCAAAAAAATGACATAATAAAGGGCGAAAATCAATTCTTTCCACATTATCAACACCACACACAAAGACAATAATTCGACCTCAACCTGAGCTGCAAAACAAACTTAAGAATTCATACAATCATAGTATACTGTGGGTGAGTGTTCCAATCAAGTGAAGTATGTTAGACAGAGCCACTACAAGAACTTGGGTCCACAACTCAGTAGTGCCGATCGGGGCCACTGATTTCCAAAAATGCTCAGGCTAAACACTATGGATCATAAGGAATCTCCTGATATGGTACCACTGGATCTGTCCAACGCTTTTCTTGCTAAAAGAACTCCAAGCCCTTGTAGAGGAGCAGACTCTCGCATCTTCCAATCATTACATCCTAGATGTGTCTACGGTCGAGTGACCTTTCTTTTATTGATGTTTCTCAATCCATATGCCCCGTCTGTCGCTTATCTGGCGCACCAGAAAAACAACCTTCACCCCCTCTTACTGGTCATAGGATCGATCTTTTATATTTATTATAAGTTGAAACAATGCTAAATTCTTCTGGTTGACTCACCCTCTCTTCTCAACTATTTGTATATAGAAACTGCAGACTCGAGCCTCTCTGCAATACCCGAGTTCTTTAACCAGCTTGCCAAATCCTCTGCCAGCACCAACGTCTCCAGCTCGCTCCTGTATTCCCTTTTGAACTGTATTTAGAGTGCACCAGGAACATGATTCAACAGATAAATCAACTGTAGATGGGGACACAGTATTCCAGGTGAGGTCTGACCAGAGCGGAATACAGTGGTACTATTACTTCCCTTGATCTAGATGCTATACTCCTATTGATGCAGCCCAGAATTGCATTGGCTTTTTTAGCTGCTGCATCACACTGTTGACTCATGTCAAGTTTATGGTCTACCAAGACTCCTAGATCCTTTTCACATGTACTGCTCTCAAGCCAGGTGTCACCCATCCTGTATTTGTGCCTTTCATTTTTTATTTTTTATTTTTTTTGCCCAAGTGTAGTACTTTACATTTCTCCCTGTTAAAATTCATCTTGTTTGCTTTGGCCCAGTTCTCTAATCTGTTAAGGTCATTTTGAAGTGTGATCCTGTCCTCTGGGGTATTAGCCACCCCTCCCAATTTGGTGTCATCTGCAAACTTGATCAGGATGCCCTCAAGCCCATCATCCAAGTCATTGATAAAGATGTTGAATAAGACTGGGCCCAAGACAGAACCCTGTGGCACCCCACTAGTCACTTCTCTCCAGGATGAAGAGGAGCCGTTAATGAGTACCCTTTGGGTTCGGTCAGTCAGCCAGTTACAAATCCACTGAATGGTAGCATTGTCTAGCCCGCATTTTACCAGCTTCTTTACAAGAATATCATGGGGCACCTTGTCAAAGGCCTTGCTGAAATCAAGATAGGCTACATCCACAGCGTTCCCTTCATCTACCAGGCTTGTAATTCTGTCAAAAAATGAGATCAGATTGGTCTGACATGACTTATTTTTCAGAAACCCATGCTGACTTTTAGTGATCACAGCGTTCCTTTCTAGGTGCTCACAGACCGTTTGCTTAATGATCTGCTCTAGAATCTTTCCTGGTATTGATGTCAGGCTGACTGGGCGGTAATTGTTTGGGTCTTCTCTTTTCCCCCTTTTTGAAAATAGGGGACAACATTTGCCCTCCTCCAGTCTGCTGGGACTTCGCCTGTTCTCCTGAATTCTCAAAGATTACTGCCAGTGGTTCTGAAATTCACCTCAAGCCAGTTCTTTTAATACTCTTGGATGTAGCCAGTGGTTCTGAAATCACCTCTGCCAGTTCTTTTAATACTCTTGGATGTAGTTCATCTGGCCCTGGAGACTTGAATACATCTAAACTAGCCAAGTATTCTTGTACTACCTCCTTACTTATTCTGGGCTGTGTTTCCCCTGCTGAATCATCTGCTCCATATTCTTCAGGTTGGGCATTGTTTTCTTTTTTGGAGAAGACTGAGGCAAAGAAGGCATTGAGGAGTTCTGCCCTTTCTCTGTCCCCTGTTCGCATTTCACCATCTTCTCCTCTAAGTGACCCCACTGTTTCCTTGTTCTTCCTTTTGCTACGGACATACCCATAAAAGCCCTTTTTATTGCTTTTAACCTCTCTAGCAAGCCTGAGTTCATTCTGTGCTTTAGCTTTTCTGACTTTGTCTCTACACGTGCTGGCTATTTGTTTGAATTCCTCTCTGGTGATTTCCCCCTTTTTCCATTTTTTGTACATATCCCTTTTAAATCTTAAATCAGTTAAAAGTTCTTTAGATAGCCACCCTGGCTTCTTTAGGCACCTTCCATGTTTTTGTCTCATTGGTACTGCTTGAAGTTGTGCTTTTAATAATAAAATAATATTTAAGAATCTTCTTTAATTCTTTATAGATCATTTCCCAAAATCCCTTCATATTTTTGCAATGCCACCATATATGTATATACGTGCCAATTTCTTTGTGGCATCTCCAACATTCGTTACTTGTCCCTTTATACATTTTTGCTAATTTAGCTGGCGTCAAGTGCCATCTATATTGCATTTTCATTATATTCTCTTTTAATACATAATTCAGTGTAAATTTAATATCTCTTCGCCATAAATTTTCCCATTTTTAAACATAATTATTTCCCCCAAATCTTGTCCCCATTTTATCATTGTTTCTTTTATTCGCTCCTCCTTTGTTTCCCATTCCAATAATAAATTATATAATTTTTTACATCTTTCTTATTTCCTCCTAATAATATTTCATCCAATTTGGAAATTTCTTTCTTGAATCCTGTTTTCCTATCTTTTTGAAACCTCTGATTAATTTGGAAATGCTGCAACCAGCTGCTCAAATAAGATCTTTTATAATCTTTTAATTTTAATTTCCCCTCATTTTCCTCTAATAGATTTTTATATGATGGCCAATTATTTTCCATATTCCGTCTTTTTACCCCCTTGATTTCCAGAGGTGATGTCCACCATAGGATTTTGGGCTCAGCCTCTAATATTCCCCAGTATTTCTTCCATATTTTATAGAGGGACTTTCTTATAACATTATTCATAAAATTGCTTTGCATTCTTTGTTTTTCTTCCATTAGGTACCAATGCCATCCAAAATCAACACCAGCTCCCTCCAAATCTAATATTTCAGTATTTTTTAACTCCATCCAATCCTTTATCTAAGTCATAGTTCAGTTGTTTGAGACTGCAGACTTTGGGTTGCCACATGGTGTTTTCGATCTCAGGCAGGCAAGGAAGCTCCGAAAGAATTCGAGAGTCCTCTAAACACTGCCTTCCTCCTCCTGGTATTAACACCCAAAACAACCAAGGTCACGACTGACGTTATACCAAACACACAAAGATCGTAACCGGCTGCTAAAGTAATCTCAATTTTCATCATATAATAGATATAATTGTACATATAAACGAGGCACCTAATTTTCCTACAAAAACCTGGGAAAGCTTATTGACTCGATATAAGCCGGTTAACCTTTGCCGCTGGAGGAGGAGGAGGAACGAGCAGCCCGAAAGCAACCCTTTGGGCTGCTCCTTCCTCTTCTTCCTTTGCCAATATTTATGCGAAGTTCAGGAATGGAACAAGCTGCCTGGGGAGAGTAAAGAACCGCCGTTCTTGTAACTTCTTAAGGAATGGTTGACTGGGGAGAGCGGGTGGCGGCACGAGCGGAGAGAAAGGGCTTCTTTCTCGCCACCCCCACCACCCGCCTCACTCGAGTATAAGCCGAGGGCAGCTTTTTCAGCACAAAAAATGTGCTGAAAAACTAGGCTTATACTCAAGTATATATAATATAGAACTCAAACATAATAATAGATGGGTACAACTATTCAACTGTAAATATATGACATCAACATGTGTCAATATGTATCACGAGATCTACATAAAACAGATCAAGGTCCCAAGGCAGACAAAAGTCAAGCATAGATGTAATAATTATAGTCTTGCCAGTCTGCAACATGAACGTTGCCACAGAGGGGTGTGATAGATATTGTGGAGCATGACGCAGGTTGTAGAGGCTGGCGATGACTCTGTAGTTTCGCCACTCCAAAAGATACAGGTGAAGTTGCCACGAAGAAAACGTCAAACAAAAAAGGACAAGGTTACCCAGATTACAGTCCTTGATTCGCCATAATTAGGCTTCATCAGCAACAAATACGCTGTATGTTATAAAGAAGTACATAATCAGTTTCTTCAGTTACCCTTAACCCAAATGTATGTTATCAACCCGCAAAATAAATACTGTTATACATACTACTCAAAGTGAATGCGCAAACACAGAATAACAGGAATATAGAGGGTAGAACAAACATACCATGTAAGGATAACTATATATAGGTATTCAACCAAGAGTCACAGGGTGTTACCAATTTAGATTTTTCTGGAAAACCCTTAAAGAGACAAACAAAAAATACTGTTAGTTAAATTGAAAATTGAAAATGTTTCAAAAACTTAAAGATCAGGAATGTACATAGAATATGCGTCAGACTCAAAAAGAGCAAAGGGGGAGAAGAGACAAGATCTGGATTATAAAAAACAGTTATAGACTATATCTGTATTAAGTCCAGCAGGATGTAACGTATTAAGAAAATAAATCTGGCTTCCGGTATTTACTTTTTAAATAAAGAGGTTTCTCACATGAAAGGGAGCTGCTCTGTGTCCATGAACCTGTCCACCATTCATCAGGATCCTAAGTTCACCATTAAGTTTTTCATCCTCTGCACCATACTCCTCCAACCCCTTGGTCACATTTTGTCCCCTTCGACCTCCAGATAAAACATGCATCCCTACCCCTGAAGCTGAGGGCGGATGTAGCAAGTACTGCAGTATAACTCTACAATAGTTTGCCAACCAAGGGATCTAAATGCACACCTTTTGAACTTTGGCATGGGAGAATTCCCAACCTGGCACACATAGGACTGATATTGAAATATCAGGCTCAGTTACAGTCAAAACCTGCGTTAGCATCAAAAAAAGTTCTTTTTAAAAAATTGCAGAAGATAGATCTATAGATGATGGATAGATGGATAGATAGATGGATAGATGATGGATAGATGATGGATAGATTTCCAAAATCAAGCACTGCTAGTTTTTGTTTCTATTTGTTTTCCAATGTATTTTGAATCAATAAAAAATTGGTGTGGCACAAAAAAACAAAACAAAACAAAAAATTAAAATTCTTTTTAGGCTATTTTCGGCGCTGCCGGGGTGGGGCCGCAGGGGCAGCCAGCAAGGAGGGGTGTCACCCCCCTCGCTGGCCGCCCCTGCGGCTCCGCCCCGGCAGCGCCGAAAATAGCCCCCCCTTCCAGCGGCGGAGCTCGGCATGGAGGCAAGGGTCCGGGCAGCAAGGTGGGGTGCCACCCCGTTCCTCTATTTGCCCCTTGGCTCCAATGCCGAGCTTTTGCTGGCCCTCTTCAATAGGGGCCTCCCTCTCCAAAATTGGCTCCAGCCCAAGGGAGCCACAAAAAAACGCCTGCAAAACTCCCAAAACAGGCACCTCTTCGTGCAAAACGCAGGCACGAAATTCTTTTTAGAACTAAAGGGGTGCCAAATGGTCGACCAATTGAAAAAAAAGTCTTGGGGAGTTTCCCATCATTTCTAATTTTTGTCCTTTGCTGACCTGTCCATCAACCGGCAGTGGAAACTGAAAATAGCCCCCTTCCCAGCATTAGCAAACTCCAAAAGGCAGGAGTGCAAGGGCCAGCAAGGTGGGGTGCCATCCCCAAAATTCTCGCTGTATGCCCGCCCCTTGCCTCTTTGCCGAGCTCCGCTGCTGGCTGGCTTGCGGAGAATTTATGGAGAATCGTCCCTCTCCCTAGCCCCACTTGCATAATAAAAGGGAGCTGGGCAGCGGATTTGGGAGTCTTTGTAGCCATGCAAAGACTCCCGAATCCGCCGCCCAGCACCTCTTTTGCAGCGGCTGCTCACGCAGGCACGAGCAGCTGCGGAACAAAGGGGTGCCAAATGGTCGACCAATTGAAAAAAAAGTCTTGGGGAGTTTCCCATCATTTCTAATTTTTGTCCTTTGTGACCTGTCCATCAAAGTGGAAACTGCCCCATTAAAATCTCCCATAAATATCAGCTTATAATCCAGATAATCTAATAGCATGTCGTGGATAGTTTTTTTTAAATTTAAAATGGCTGACTTATTGTATCATTTGGTCCGTAGATATCCCAATATCATATATTTTTGGCCTTGTACAGTTCAATTCAATCGCAACCCTCTTCCCTCGTCATCCTTAAAAAGCAGTCTTGGATTGTGCCTTTCTTTAGCATATATCACAACTCCTCTCTTCTTGACCCTGTCTGAAGAGATGAATTCTTGGCCTAATTTTTTATTTTGAAGGACTCTTCTATGTTGTCTTGTCACGTGAGTTTCTTGTAAACATATTAAATCTAAATTTTTCTTTTCCAATATATGATATACCTGGTTCCTTTTAGCCTTAGAATTATAACCGTAATGTTCCAAGTTAATATCTTTAAGGCCATATTGCTGTTTCTCTGAAAAAAAAATTCCTTCTACTCTTGGTCAGGGTCAGGTTCCAGGTCTGTTCCTCCATCTGCGCTTCGCTGTTCCAATGGATCTCTTCTTGGTAATGGTGGTGGTAGCGTAGGAAAGTCGAGTGCAGGGTAGGGAGTCTTGTCTGTTCCTTCGAAGTCAGCTGCGTGTTTATCCAAAAATTTCACTTTATCCTCAAATGATCTAATCCTTATTCTTTTTTCTTTGTAGCTGAAGGAGAGTCCTTTAGAGCACCATTCTCGATGGCTGGGAGTCTTCTCAGCTCCGAGAGACTCCAGCGATTTCAGACAATGGGGGTTCCTGTACCCGCGCTACAGACCCCCGAATAAACCCCAGTCGAGAGTCTTGGGGACGTGGGATCCGGCGGGTGCCTTAGAGCGCCCTGTTTACTCCCCGGTAGACCCTGAAGGGACTGCTGAGAGGAGTGAAGAGGAGACGCGGCACTATGGATCAATCGCTAACCTGTCTTCGTGAAGCAGTGTAGCTGTCAGTTCTGAGCGCTTCATTCTTCCTTACAATTTGGATTTAAAGCTGGACTACCATGAGTAGAACTGATTTAAAGAATTTAAATTATAAAGAAAATTTGGCACGGGAGAGGGGTTAAAAGGGAAGTCCACCCCCCATCTGCGGCAAAGGAAAGTAACGGCAAAGCAGCTGAAGCCGCGAATTTACTTTTCTTTCTTTAAGCATCTGCTTGAGACTGTGACTGAGATATCCCCCCCTGAAGTGCAGGGGAGGGGGGGTAAAAGAGTGTTTTCTATCCCTGTGGATTTACAAATTAATTGCTTAAAAGGAGCCGCTCACCCTCTGGATTAAAGATTCTGGGTCAGTCAGCGGGCAGCCATTGTTAAGATCAAAAGACTTGTTACTTTCGTTTCCGAACTGGATACTTTGAAGCTGTGGTGCTTGCCTGGATATTATTAAAGTGACTTTGAATTAACTTTATCTGCAACAAGGTAAACCTATGCAACGACTGGAGAAGTGCTTTAGACTCTTTTACTTCTTTTGACTCAAGTCCTCTGTCTTGGCTATAACTGTCCGAAAAGAAAGGAAACTCTGAAAACGTTGAGGCTTGTCTTGGGAGTTGGGGAAAAGATTGCTGGGAAGAGATAGACTCTATTGTTTGACCTTGAATCAGAGGAGAGTTCCCAGACTCGTTATAGACTTATTGATTTTGTTCTCAAGGCTGCGCCAAATGTCGTAATGGATGCTGGCACACCAGTAGGTCAAATTGTCACTAGGAAAAAACAGCAAGAAAGAAAGGGCTCTATGAAAGGAGAAGAGCAGATATTGGCAGCAATTGCCAGTCTGTCAGATAGTTTGAAGTCAAGTGTGCAAACACTTTCAAATGATATTAAAGAGCTGGGAAAAGATGTAAAGGAAAATACTGAATTCATTAAGCAAAATACACAAGGTATAAAGAAAATTGGGAAAGACGTAGTTGTATTAAAAGAAGATTTTGAACTAACTAAACAGCGGGTGGCAGGAGTTGATCAAAGATTGGAGTCTTTGGAAGAGGGGAAAATTAAAAATTTAGAAAAACAACAGGAAGCAGCTGAGATTGAGATTGCGACATTACAGCTGAAGGAGAGAGAACAGAATTTGAGAGTGAGAGACCTACCGGAATTAGAGCAAGAAAACTTGAAAGACTATATAGTGAAAGAGTTTGCCACCTTTTGGGACTTAGATGAAGACAGCTTAGCTGCTACAATAGTGAAGGCCTACAGATTTGGATAAAAAGGAGAAGGGGAAAGAAAGGCTCTAAGGTGGTGAATGACTGTATGCTGGTTTTTCAAAAGAGATCAAAGAGACCAGATACTAGGCCTGCATTATAAGAAGAATCTAGTGGTACAGAATCTACCAATTATCCTCTATAAAGACATTCCGAAATATTTTTTGGACGCATTTTCTTCACACACCTTCTATTTAAACAGTTTCTCTTCTTTTACTTACTTGATGGCTTGTATTTTCTACTCTTACAGCTCTTAACACTCCGAATCTTTTGATGGCTTCAAACACTTCCACTACAACTGAACCTCTATCTACTGCCCTAGTACTTATATGGTTTCTCCCCCGTATGGGTGTGTTGATGAATTCTAAGTTTTCCACCCTCAGTGAAGCTCTTTCCACACTCCATGCATTGAAATGGTTTCTCCCCCGTGTGAGTCCGTCGATGAATTTTAAGGCTTCCACTGTGACTGAAGCTCTTCCCACACTCCATGCATTTAAGTGGTTTCTCCCCTGTGTGAGTCCGTTCATGAATTCTAAGGTGTCCACTCTGACTGAAGCTCTTTCCACATTCCGCACATTTGAATGGTTTCTCCCCCGTGTGACTCCGTTGATGAATTCTAAGGTGTCCATTCTGACTAAACCTCTTTCCACACTCCATGCACTGAAATGGTTTCTCCCCCGTGTGAGTCCGTTGATGAATTCTAAGTTTTCCACTTTCAGTGAAGCACTTTCCACACTCCATGCATTGAAATGGTTTCTCCCCCATGTGACTCCGTTGATGAATTCTAAGGTGTCCACTGTGAATGAAGCTCTTTCCACATTCCATACATTTAAATAGTCTGTCCCCCGTGTGACACCGTTGATGAATTCTAAGGTTTCCATTCTGACTGAAGCTCTTTCCACATTCCGCACATTTAAATGATTTCTCCCCCGTGTGAGTCCGTTCATGAATTCTAAGGTCTCCACTCTGTCTGAAGCTCTTTCCACACTCCATGCATTGAAATGGTTTCTCCCCCGTGTGAGTCCGTTGATGAATTCTAAGGTTTCCACTCTGACTGAAGCTCTTTCCACACTCCATGCATTTAAATGGTTTCTCCCCCGTGTGAGTCCGTTGATGAATTCTAAGTGTTCCACTCTCAGTGAAGCTCTTTCCACACTCCATGCATTGAAATGGTTTCTCCCCCGTGTGAGTCCGTTGATGAATTCTAAGGTGTCCACTCTGACTGAAGCTCTTTCCACATTCCGCACATTTGAATGGTTTCTCCCCCGTGTGACTCCATTGATGAATTCTAAGGTGTCCATTCTGACTAAACCTCTTTCCACACTCCATGCATTGAAATGGTTTCTCCCCCATGTGAGTCCGTTGATGAATTCTATGGTTTCCACTGTAACTGAAGCTCTTTCCACACTCCATGCATTTAAATGGTTTCTCCCCGTGTGAGTCCGTTGATGAATTCTAAGGTATCCATTCTTACTGAAGCTCTTTCCACATTCCACACATTTAAATGATTTCTCCCCCGTGTGAGTCCGTTCATGAATTCTAAGGTTTCCACTCTGACTGAAGCTCTTTCCACACTCCATGCATTTAAATGGTTTCTCCCCCGTGTGAGTCCGTTGATGAATTCTAAGGTGTTCCACTCTGACTGAAGCTCTTTCCACACTCCATGCATTTAAATGGTTTCTCCCGTGTGAGTCCGTTGATGAATTCTAAGGTGTCCACTCCGAATGAAGCTCTTTCCACATTCCATACATTTAAATGATTTGTCCCCTGTGTGACTCAGTTGATGAGTTCTAAGGACTCCACTTTGACTGAAGCTCTTTCCACATTCCATACATTTAAATGGTTTCTCCCCTGTGTGAGTCCGTTGATGAATTCTAAGGTGTCCATTCTGACTGAAGCTCTTTCCACATTCCGCACATTTGAATGGTTTCTCCCCCGTGTGAATTCGTTGATGAATTCTAAGGTGTCCACTGTGAATGAAGCTCTTTCCACACTCCATACATTTACATGGTTTCTCCCCCGTGTGAGTCCGTTGATGAATTCTAAGGTGTCCATTCTGACTGAAGCTCTTTCCACATTCTGCACATTTAAATGTTTTCTCCTCAGTGTGAGTCTGTTGATGTTTTCTTATGGTTCCACTGTCACTGAAGCTCTTCCCAAACTCCATACTTTCAAATTGTTTCTCCCTTTTCTTTTCACAATGTATGTATTTAAATGGTTTCTTCGTTATTTCCATTGAACATGGCCCTAGAGAGTTCTGACTGCCTTCTCCATTGTCTGCTTTGGGGGGCCAAGGTGGGAGGAAATCCTATTTGTTTTCTAGGAAAAGAACAAAGGAATATTGCACACATCCACCAACATCTGGTCTTATTTTAACATCCCATACATTCTCTTCTGTCCTCCGTATGTTCCAAATTTTTGGGAAATGGAAATGGAATAATGGCAAGTAATGATAATGCATCATCAATTTTTCATAACCCATAATCATTATTAATGCAGCAACATTATCTTAAGAATACGGTTGAAGGGTGGTATTTACTTTTTAAATAAAGAGGTTTGTCACAGGAAAGGGAGCTGCTCTATGTCCATGAACCTGTCCACTATTCATCAGGGTCCTAAGTTCACCATGAAGTTCTTCATCCTCTGACAATAATCCTCCACCCCTTGGCCCACATTTCCCCCCTTCTTTATTAATCACCTGCACAGCCCTTTGGCCTCAGGAGGTGCATATTAACCATTTTGGGAGACCCATCTATAAGTCTAGTGACAAGGCTTGGTGCTTGTGGTTGGCTGAAGGAGTGCTCAGGTAGGAGAATGTTCCTGGGGTTGGACCTCCATCTGTCAGCCTTGCATTGCATGGAGAGAGCTGCAGATGCAGAAGGAAAGCAGCTTACCGTAATTCGTTCCGGAGGTCCGTTCTTAACCTGAAACCGTTCTTAACCTGAGGTACCACTTTAGCTAATGGGGCCGCCCACTGCTCCCGCCATCGCACATTTTCTGTTCTCATCCTGAGGTAAAGTTCTTATCCTGAGGTACTACTTCCGGGTTAGCGGAGTCTGTAACCCAATGTGTTTGTAACCCAAAGTTTCTGTAACCTGAGGTACACCACTGTATTGAAAATCCTAAGCCTGCTGGCTCAAGTGAAGAGGATTTAGCCAAGATTAGAGCATGGAAGCTGAAGAATAGTAAAGCCAGAATCAGCATTTTAGATGGGCTCCATGATGAGAAGTTATCCATGATTGACTGCAAGTGTTGATGCGTCTCAAATCTTAAAGGATTTAGAGCACATGTATGGAGACACTAATTGTGCGTCTAAACAGATTGCAAAGGCCAGAGAGACACCCAGAAAAATTGTGTGCTTTAATTGTAATAAAGAAGGCCACCGTGCAAGAAACTGTAAGTTTCCAAAGGCAAAGAAACCCCTTTATAATAAACAAGATAATGAAAAGAAGGGGAGATCTGAACGCACTTTGCTACTATAAGATAAGAATTTGACTACTCGGAATCGGGAAAATAAATGTAATAAGTGGATTTTAAATTCAGGAGCTTTCAGGCATTTTCCATATAAAAGGGAATATTTTAATGACATTAATGATATTGCAGAATAAAGTAAAGGTAAAGGGGCCCCTGACCATCAGGTCCAGTCGTGTCCGACTCTGGGGTTGCGGCGCTCATCTCGCTCTATAGGCCGAGGGAGCCGGCGTTTGTCCGCAGACAGCTTCTGGGTCATGTGGCCAGCATGACAAAGCCGCTTCTGGCGAACCAGAGCAGCGCACAGAAACGCCGTTATTTCAGTGTGTTATTGCAGAATATCACACTGAAATAGCAGGTGGCAATGTTGTTGAAGCAAAAGGTGCATGTTCCATGAATTTAAAATTTAATTTAAATGTTTTGTATGTTCCACAACTCAGTTATAGTTTTAACATGCTTAGTGTGTCAAGTTTGGACAGCAAAGGTTTCCAGATAACATTTGTAGTTGTTTATCTCTTTGACCTCTGATGGGAGGGCGTTCCACAGGGCGGGCGCCACTACCAAGAAGGCCCTCTGCCTGGTTCCCTGTAGCTTTGCTTCTCGCAGTGAGGGAACCGCCAGAAGGCCCTCGGCGCTGGATCTCAGTGTCTGGGCTGAACGATGGGGGTGGAGACGCTCCTTCAGGTATACAGGACAATATAAAACCTGTAAAACCTTCATTTCCTCCTTGCACAGAGCAGAGAAGCATGCACACAAAAGCTCATACCAACTTGGTATCAAGGAACAGAGTGAGACAGTGGACATGTTCCAGAACTTCCTTGCAATGGTGAAGAACAAGTTCCAGAGAGCTCCAGCTATGCTGATGACTGACAATGGGGGCGAGTACTGCTCACATGAGATGCGAACTCTCCTGGCGAAGGAGGGAATTGAACATGTAACCACAATTCCCTACACCCGACAACAAAACTCCATAGCTGAGAAAAGGTTTAGGTCTATCATGAAGATGACTAGATGCATGTTAAAACATGCATCCCTACCCATGAAGCTGAGGCCGGATGCAGCAAGTACTGCGGTATCTCTCTAGAACAGTTTGCCAACCAAGGGATCTAAATGCACACCTTTTGAACTTTGGCATGGGAGAATTCCCAACCTGGCACACATACATGTATTTGGAAGTCTATGCTACTCCCACGTTCCCAAAGAACTTAGACGCAAAGCTTGACTCCTGAGAGCTAGCAGGTATCCTTGTGGAATACACATCTGGAGGAAAAGGATACAGAATAATGGACTTACAAACTGGTTAAGTGAACGAACATCAAGCAATCTACTTTGATGAGCACAAGGCTGACACTAAAAATAGTGTTGTGGATTTATGTGAGGAGTCAGAAAAAGTCCAAGATTTTGTGTACTTTCTTCATTAACCTTACCACGTACAGAGCTGTCTTCCAAGGTCATACAAGCGACGCACAAGGAAAGGAGGCAGAGGACCAGACTCCTAGCGGTACCAGAGAAGAAGAGGAGGATCTTTATGGAGACATGCTAGCAATGGAAGAGGAGGAAGAAGCTGATGCGGTCCTGGAACCACACGTTACATGCTCATCCAGAACCAACAGAAGTGTCCCACCTACTTTGCAGGGTCGCCGTTACCTCAAAAACCTTCTCCATGGGAGGAGATGCCAGCTGCAGAAGCCTGTCTCTGGAGGAAGGCAGCACAGAAGGAAATGGATGCACTGCATCAGAATAAGACGTGGACCCTTACTGACCTACCTCCCGGTAAGAAGGCCATACAAAGTAAGTGGGTGTTTAAGATTAAGAAAGGCGCAGAAGAGGAAGTGCAGCGCAAGGCTTTTCTCAATGCTATGGCAAAGATTATGATGCAGTCTTTGCACCAACAGAGAGGCACAGCGGCATAAGAATGCTTTTGAGCATTGCAGCTGCCAAGCGAATGGAAATTAGGCACATTGACATTCCAACTGCCTTTCTTCAGGGTCAAATTTCAGAGGCAACCTAAAGCTTTTATAAACCACATGAGGGACATTTAGTGAGTAAACTGCAAAAGGGACTTTATGGAATTAGAAACTGCACAAAATGCTGATGTAGCTTGGGTACAAGCAAGGGCATGCCGACAAGTGCCTGTACAGCAAGTCAAGTAATGGACAATTTTTCATACTTTTAGCTTTGGCTGATGACTGGATTATTGCCACAGCAAATGACAGACACTATGCACAGGTTGTTAAACACCTAAGCAAAAAGGTCAAGGAACTGGGAAAGATCTGGTACTAATTCACAATCCAAGTTGAAAGAGAAGATGAGGCATTTCTTCTAAATCAATTTCAAAAGATTCATGACCTTATCCAGAATTTGCAAATGCAAGATGCGCACCCACTTGCAATGCCTATGGCTACAGACTTCTTAAAGAATCAGCAGGATTTGAAACCATTGCCTGACAACATAGGTCGGCAATTTGTAGACTTTTGTATCTTGTTACCACTTGTAGACCCGATTTAGCTAATGCTGTGGAAATTCCTAGTAGGAAGGTAAATGCTCCTCCTGAATATGACTGTGAGGGTGTGAAAAGGGGGGTATGATATCTAAAGGACACAATGAATTGCAAATTGAGATTGCCAGCTGTTAGTAATCCTGAAAAGTTTGGGTATACTGATGCAGCTTGGGCCGGATGTACCACTGACTACAAATCCACAGGTGGATATAGTATGCATTATGTTTGGGGAGGGATTCGATAAAGAACTAACAATAACAATTGTAATAATAACAATTACACAGTCTGTTGGGGGAGGGACCCCCCACCCATTTCCAAAGCAATGTCTCCAAACCCTTAAATCCCAAAGAGGTGAGAACTGATATAGTGTGAATAATGGAAACCTGGTGGAATGGAGAGGAGTGGGGAACATTTATCTCTGCGTAGGAACCCTTTAGATGTTTCTCCACAGAAACACAGGCATGTGGGTAAAACTGTAGTTGAAAAAAGACTCAAAGGGGGGAAAGAATAAAGTGGGCATCCTCCCTTTCCTCTTTCCCCCAATGGTTGGGCACACTATAACAGCCCCCAGCGCCCAATCCAGCAGCAGATCTGGGACTTATGGCAGGGCAAGGACTGAGCTTCGAGGGAGGAGAGGGTGGGTGCTTTCGGGCTCCTGTTTGGGGATCTCTCTCGACTTGAAGTCAGGGCAGATTCCTGAGCTAGAGGGAGAAGTCAAGGCAGGCATCCCCCAAGTCTCTCTCTCTTTCTCCAAGACGGCTTCGATTCCTCCCCCAGGGATGCTTCCCTCCCTCCCTCAGCCCCCTAACTTCCTCTGCCCTCATCCCTCCGCCCCTGAGGGTCTCCTTTGCACAACGCCCCCCCCCCGCTCACCCTTCATGCCAAATTGCTCCCATCTACAGGAAACCGTTCGATGTGCAGCCGGATTAAATGGATCGGGGCCTCTACAGAAGTGAGTTGTTCTTCGGGGAGGGGAGTCTCTGTCCCCTTTCTCTCCCCGCCCATCGCACCCTTCCCCCCCCTTGCAGCTCTACCTCTTTGTCCTCTCCGGCCCTCCGCTTCCACCGCTCGCTATTCTATTCCGATTTCCTTTCCTGCAATACAAAGGGCTGGGGGCTCTGCAAGGACGCGCCCCCTCTGGGGACTAAATGAGCAGTGCCTAAATCAGCCCCTCCCCCGCTCGACTGATCCACAGAAAGAAGGGGGAGGGGGAGCACTCCCCTACTTTCCTTTCATCCCCCCCGCCGCCGCCCAAAAGCCTGCCCTCCGTTCCCAGCTGGCCTGGTTGCAGATTCAGGGGGGGGGAAAGCACGTCCCCAAATCTCCCCCCATCCCAAAATAATGTTTGCACCTTTTTCCTCCTCCTCTGCAGACCTGCTCCCCTTCCGGGAATGTGAATGGCGGCCCCTCCCTCCAACCTTTGCTCTCCTCCCTCCTCCAAATCTTCCTGCCTCTCTAGGAAGCGGAGCTCACTGACCCATGGGGAGGAATGGGTGGTCCCTCCCTCCCAGAACACACAAATTCTCCTCCTTCCTAACAAGCTCCGTTAGGCTGTTCCTTTCCTGAGAAGGTCGCAGGTTCGATCCCCGGAGACGGCAAGGAAAGAGACCCCTCCACCTCACAACCTCCGAAAAAGTCCTCCGGGGCACAAATGAGTCACATCTTACATTCCCCCTTTGCCTCTTTTAATCCCTTGCCGGGAGAGAGGGCGCTCCGTTCATTTCCATACCCATTTCACAAGGAGGGGGAGGCAGGGTGATGGCGCAGAGTGTCCCCGTTACAACCATTGTAACTTATTACCAAACTTAAAACCATGGAAAGACCTGGTCTGAATTAAGATATAGGAGCCTTATCTCAATATACAGTACAGTATACAGCTATTTTTAGCAATCTCACAACTTGCTTTTTCCTGTAAGACCACCTAGAATCATAGAATCCTAGAGTTGGAAGAGACCCCAAGGGCCATCCAGTCCAACCCCCTGCCAAGCAGGAAACACCATCAAAGCATTCCTGACAGATGGCTGTCAAGCCTCCGCTTAAAGACCTCCAAAGAAGGAGACTCCACCACACTCCTTGGCAGCAAATTCCCACTGTCCAACAGCTCTTACTGTCAGGAAGTTCTTCCTAATGTTTAGGTGGAATCTTCTTTCTTGTAGTTTGAATCCATTGCTCCGTGTCCGCTTCTCTGGATCCAGGTCCTTCTCCTGGATCTAAAATGGGCCCACAAAAGTCACTCTTCTTCCCAGCAGCTAATGGGTGGGAGAGCCACGAGGGACCTCCCAGGACAGGACAATGTGCTGGTTTTCACCTCTTTCTCACAAGGTGGACAAGATGGTGGCCACAGCAAACACCCTTCACATTTCAGAAGTAACCCCACCCCTGAAAAAGGATGCAGTGCAGGCCACCCTCAGGCAATCAGCGAGCTGGTGGGTTGCACCCATTTGCCTGTGTAACCAAGCCCTCCAGGTGGCTCTGGCAAGTGAGCCCAGCTGCACGTTACAAAGGGTGGGGACAGATTCCATCCTGGTCCCAGAAGTGTGGCCCTCAGCAAGACTTTATGGATGGAAATCTCCACCCCCTACTTCAACTATAGGGGTCAGTGCCCAATGTCCTCTAGTTGGGGTGCTTGTGATCATATTCTGCTCTGTTCTGTTTCCCATAGTCCCAGCCCTTAGACACTTAGTCACTTGTTGAAATATTTCCCCATTCACGAGCAGGTAACTGAGCTTCCCTCTGCGTCTTGTCAAGTCCAGCATTGCACATTAATGATTCAACAGGAGAGGCCAGTGTACGTGCTGCCAGATCAAGGGACAGTTCAGTTGGTTACAGGAGCCTTGGGGTTGCCACATGGTGTTACGATCTCAGGCAGGCGAGCAAGCTCCGATAAGAATTACTGATCCTTCTGAAGGTTTATATGTGTAAGGTTTTCCCTTGGTTGCTGATGAGTAACCAGTCTGTGTCTGTCTTGTCTTTTATCAGTTTATTGGTGCAAACTATTTACAGTGCAGAGCTTCAAGGTTTCATGTCTGTCTCATCCTTCCGCAGAATCCGGGAATGGCCCCTTCCAGTGCTTACCCCAACGTAAGAGTCTTGGGATGTGGAACCCCCTCCTACCATCCCTGCGCCTAACCCCTCTGTGCAAGTGGGGAGATGGAATGGGCGTGTCTCCCTCTGCGCTCGCCTGGTGTAAGGGCTCTCCGACCGCTCAAGAGCCCTGGTCCCTCTCTTCCTGGACTGTCTCCCGTTCCCCACTAGAGGCTTCGCTGCTACTTCCACTGGACGAGGAGGTGCTGCTGATCAGGGGTTTCTGCGGTTCTCTGTAGCATCCCGAGAGCGCTTCCAGTCCACCAACCACCCTATTCCCTGACAATATGTTTATGTACAATTAATAGAGAGGAGCAGCACTACATCAGCTACTCTTGGATACTCAGTCTGAGTCCACGCCTCCTACAAAGGGTGGCAATGTCTGGTCTTCCCTCCCTTGCCCCTCCTCAAAGGGAGAGTCCTCTAAACAATGCCTTCCTTCTCCTGCTTGCATAGCACCCCCCTCAAGGTTGTCTCCCGCCTCATTCCCTGAACTTCCTGGTTCTGCTGCTCTATCAGCGACTTGAAACTCTGAAGAAAAGGGGACTAAACTCACCAATTCTTGCCCTGCCTGTGACTGCGTCCAATCATTTTCTGATTCGCAACCTTTTGCAGTATAGCTGCATGGATCTGGGCCCATAGATGGGTCCCAGGGCAGGAGTCCCTGCCCCTTTCCCTGCCCCATTTCTCCTCCTTCCCTCTGTGTCCTCTCTTGACCTCCACCCCCTCCGCCTGATATTACTCCAATTTCCTTTTCTGCAATATAAAGTGGGGGCGTTGTCCACTGTCGCCCCTCCTTCCCTGCCCAAAACTTCCCACCTCTCGTCCCTCCAGCCTGAAACACTTCGTGTGCCCATAGAGCTATGGCCATAGAGCACCCCCCCCACCCTGTGGGAAGCGGACGTGATGGAGCTGCCTTTTGCCTCTTGCTCTTTGGGGCTCCGTCGGGGACACCCTCCCCCCTGCCTATTTACTGGGGGAGTCGCTGGAGAACATTTGCACATGACTTTCATTGATGGGTCCTTGTGCAGAGTTCTATGTGGGTCAGCAGCGCATAGCAGAGAGTTGAAATGGGGGCAGGAGGGGGGTTTACTCCAGAGGGGCGGAGGTGTCAAGCTGTGCGACATTCAAGGGATGGAACCTGAAACCTTTTCAGGAAAGAAATGGAGTTATAGAGCTTGTTTGGAGGGAAGGAAAATTATGTTTTCTGGGAGGAGGGTTGGGGGAAGAATCCCTTTTTGCCACTCATTTCTCCCCCTGCATCAATGAGCTCCGCTTCCTAGAGTGGAAACAAGTTTTTTAAAAAGAAAAGAAAAGGGCAAGGTTAGAGGGGAAGGGTTTCCATCCTCATTTTCAGAAGAGAGGAGGAAGGGGGCACATTAGTGGGAGGTTTGTGGAGGGAGAGAAGAGTGTGTTTCTCCTCCCTTCCCATCTACAAACAGGGCTGGGGGGGGTCTGAAGGGCGATAAGAAGGGCAATAGGAAGGTAGAGAAGAGCTTGGGTGGGGAGACTCCTCCCAATGTTTGCATTGCAAGATTGAGCAACCTGGGGACAACTATCTTCTCCCCACCCAAAAAGAAAGGGGTGGGCTTAGATGCAGCCTCCCCAACACTGTTTTATGTATTGGGGCACATCCAGCAGCAGGCTGGACAACAGCCACGAAACGGTTGCCTTTGTTAAGACAACACAGATCACACCGCCGTTCAGATTGGAATCAAACCAGAAGCCCACCAATGGATACGCATTGTGCTCTGCTGGCAGGAGGACTTCCTTGGAGCATGTCCAGTTGCAAAGGTGGATGGAGGCTTTCCACCCTCAGGGCCCAGAGGTGGATCCTGCCTTAGTGCAGCTGGTGGATTTGGAGAAAGTTGACGCTTGGCACTCTCAATTTGGGACCTGCCTGAAACTCCTTCCACATTATACCCATCCATATTGTTTCACCCCTGCGTCATTTTGGGGACAGCATTCTGCACACACTTCTGTCACCCCAGGATATTGCTTTGAGATGTTCTGGAACGGCCCCGTCCCTACTCATGCATGACGTGCAGCTAGGAACAGAGCCTTTCCTGGTTATGCCACTAAATAACCCTTTTATTGATCCTGCCACCAAACATATCTATGCACAATATATCTATAAATCAAAAGAAAAGGTGAGGGTTTCAATATTACCTTGGTCATATAAGTAGGTGCTTTCAGTCTTTCTGTGTCCTCATGATTCCATTATTGCAATTATAACAGTGGGAGTAATGCTGCTGTTCCTATAATATTAATCTAACGAACTCTGATTCCAAAGCAACACCCCCAGTCTCCACTTTGTGCAACTCTCCATTGCCAGATATAAACATTTCCAACTCCTTCCACTAAAAACCAAAACCAGCTCACTCTCAGTCCATCCTCATTCAGCAGCAACACTCCAGACTCACACACTCCCCCTCGCTATCTAACGGTACATTAAATATTATATTATGCTTACTATTGTGAAATGTTACCTTCATTACTTTAAATACATGTCTAGACAACATTACATACAAACAACAAAAGCTCACATACGCTGCATGCATTTAAGATTGATTTCCTGTTACTGATGTGAAAGAAAGTGTCAACTCGGAGAGAAACATGTTCTGCACTCTAAATAGTTCCACCCCATGGAAGTCGGTAGATGTTTTGGATAACATTCCATAATAACCAAAGCAGATTCCTCACTCCTTCTATTTAAACTGTTTCTCTTCTTTGAGTTACTGGATGGCTTGTAGACTTTCCACTCTTACAGCTCTTAACACTCCGAGTCTTTTGATGGCTAGAAACACTTCCACAACAACTGAACCGCTATCCACTGTCCTAGCACTTATATGGTTTCTCCGCTGTATGGATTTGTTGATGAATTCTAAGGCTTCCACTGTGACTGAAGCTTTTTCCACACTCCATGCATTTAAGTGGTTTCTCCCCCGTGTGAGTGCGTTCATGAATTCTAAGGTTTCCATTCTGACTGAAGCTCTTTCCACTTTCCGCACATTTAAATGATTTCTCCCCCGTGTGAGTCCGCTTATGAATTCTAAGGTGTCCACTCTCAGTCAAGCACTTTCCATACTGCATGCATTGAAATGGTTTCTCTCCCGTGTGAGTCCGTTGATGAATTTTAAGGTTTCCACTCTGACTGAAGCACTTTCCACACTCCATGCATTTAAATGGTTTCTCCCCCGTGTGACAGCGTTGATGAATTCTAAGGTGTCCATTCTGACTGAAGCTCTTTCCACACTCCATGCATTTAAATGGTTTCTCCCCCGTGTGACTCCGTTGATGAATTCTAAGGCTTCCACCCTTTGTGAAACACTTTCCACAGTCCATGCATTGAAATGGTTTCTCCCGTGTGAGTCCATTGATGAATTCTAAGGCTTCCACTGTGACTGAAGCTCTTTCCACACTCCATGCATTTAAGTGGTTTCTCCCCCGTGTGAGTCCGTTCATGAATTCTAAGGTCTCCACTGTGTCTGAAGCTCTTTCCACACTGCATGCATTGAAATGGTTTCTTCCTGTGTGAGTCCGTTGATGAATTTTAAGGTTTCCACTCTTACTGAAGCACTTTCCACACTCCATGCATTTAAATGGTTTCTCTCCCGTGTGAGTCCGTTCATGTCTTCTAAGGTCTCCACTCTGTCTGAAGCACTTTCCACACTCCATGCATTGAAATGGTTTCTCTCCCGTGTGACTCCGTTGATGAATTCTAAGGTGTCCATTCTGACTGAAGCTCTTTCCACACTCCATGCATTTAAATGGTTTCTCCCCCGTGTGACTCCGTTGATGAATTCTAAGGCTTCCACCCTCTGTGAAACACTTTCCACAGTCCATGCATTGAAATGGTTTCTCCCCTGTGTGAGTCCGTTGATGAATTCTAAGGCTTCCACTGTGACTGAAGCTCTTTCCACACTCCATGCATTTAAATGGTTTCTCCCCCGTGTGAGTCCGTTCATGAATTCTAAGGTGTGCACTCTGACTGAAGCTCTTTCCACATTCCGCACATTTAAATGATTTCTCCCCCGTGTGAGTCCGTTCATGAATTCTAAGGTCCCAACTCTGTCTGAAGCTCTTTCCACACTCCACGCATTGAAATGGTTTCTCCCCCGTGTGAGTCCGTTGATGAATTCTAAGGTTTCCACTCTGACTGAAGCACTTTCCACACTCCATGCATTGAAATGGTTTCTCCCCCGTGTGAGTCCGTTGATGAATTCTAAGGCTTCCACTGTGACTGAAGCTCTTTCCACACTCCATGCATTTAAATGGTTTCTCCCCCGTGTGAGTCCGTTCATGAATTCTAAGGTTTCCATTCTGATTGAAGCTCTTTCCACATTCCGCACATTTAAATGATTTCTCCCCCGTGTGAGTCCGTTGATGAATTCTAAGGTTCCACTCTGACTGAAGCTCTTTCCACACTCCATGCATTGAAATGGTTTCTCCCCCGTGTGAGTCCGTTGATGAATTCTAAGGCTTCCACTGTGACTGAAGCTCTTTCCACACTCCATGCATTTAAATGGTTTCTCCCCCGTGTGAGTCCGTTCATGAATTCTAAGGTTTCCATTCTCACTGAAGCTCTTTCCACATTCCGCACATTTAAATGATTTCTCCCCCGTGTGAGTCCGTTCATGAATTCTAAGGCCCCAACTCTTTCTGAAGCTCTTTCCACACTCCATGCATTGAAATGGTTTCTCCCCCGTGTGAGTCCGTTGATGAATTCTAAGGTGTCCATTCTGACTGAAGCTCTTTCCACACTCCATGCATTTAAATGGTTTCTCCCCCGTGTGAGTCCGTTGATGAATTCTAAGGTTTCCACTCCAGTGAAGCTCTTTCCACACTCCATGCATTTAAATGGTTTCTCCCCCGTGTGAGTCCGTTGATGAATTCTAAGGTTTCCACTCTGACTAAAGCTCTTTCCACACTCCATGCATTTAAACGGTTTCTCCCCCATGTGAGTCCGTTCATGAATTCTAAGTTTTCCACTCTGACTGAAGCTCTTTCCACATTCCATACATTTAAATGTTTTCTCCTCAATGTGAGTCTGTTGATGTTTTGTTATGGTTCTACTGTCACTGAAGCTCTTCCCAAACTCCATACTTTCAAATTGTTTCTCCTTTCTCTGTTCACACTCCATGTATTTAAATGGTTTCTTCGTTATTTCCATTGAACATGGCCCTAGAGAGTTCTGACTGCCTTCTCCATTGTCTGCTTTGGAGGGCGAAGGTGGGAGGAAATCTTATTTGTTTTCTAGGAAAAGAACAAAGGAATATTATGCACATCAATCAACACCTGGTCTTATTTTAACATCCCATACATTCTCTCCTGTCCTCCATATGTTCCAAATTTTTGGGATATGGAAATGGAATAATGGCAAATAATGGTTATCCATCATCAACCCTTAATCGTTGTTAATGAAGCAGCATTATCTTAGAATACAGTTGAACTGTGTTACATACTTTTTAGTTAAAGAGGTTTCTCATAGGAATGGGAGCTGCTCTATGTCCATGAACCTATGCACTATTTATCAGGGTCCTAAGTTCACCAATCAACCTCTGCACAATAATCCTCCACTCCTTAGGCCACATTTTGTCCCCTTCAACCTCCACATCTTATCACCTGCACAGTGCTTGTGGTTGGCTGAAGGAATGCTCAGGTAAGAGAATGTTCCTGGGGTTGGACCTCCATCTGTCAGCCTTGCATTGCATGGAGAGAGCTGCAGATGCAGAAGGAAAGCAGCTTACCGTAATTTGTTCCGGAGGTCCGTTCCTAACCTGAAACCATTCTTAACCTGAGGTACCACTTTAGCTAATGGGGTCTCCCACTGCTGCCACTGCACCATTTCTGTTCTCATCCTGAGGTAAAGTTCTTATCCCGAGGTACTACTTCCGGGTTAGCAGAGTTTGTAACCCGAGGTACCACTGTACTGAAAATCCTAAGCCTACTGCCTCTAATGAAGAGGATTTAGCCAAGATTAGAGCATGGAAGCTGAAGAATAGCAAAGCCAGAATCATCATTTTAGATGGGCTCCATGATGAGCAGTTATCCATGATTGACTGCAAGAGATGATGCGTCTCAAATCTTAAAGGATTTAGAGCACATGTATGGATACACTAATTATAAGTCTAAACAGATTGCAAAGGCCAGAGACACACCCAGAAAAATTGTGTGCTTTAATTGTAACAAAACAAAAGGCCACAGTGCAAATAACTGTAAGGCTCCTAAGGCAAAGAAACCCCTTCATCATAAACAAGAGAAGGAAGAGAAGGGGAGATCTGAACGCACTTTGCTATTATAAGAAAAGAATTTGACTGTTCAGAATCATGAGAATAAATGTAATAAGTGGATTTTAAATTCAGGAGCTTCCAGCCATTTTTCGTATAGAAGGGAATATTTTAATGACATTAATGATATTGCAGAATCTCACATTGAAATCGCAGACGGGAATGTTGTTGAAGCTAAAGATGCATGTTCTGTGAATTTAAAATTTAATGGGAACAATGAAGCTCTGGAAACTACTGTTGAGAAAGTTTTGTATATTGCACAACTCAGTTGTAACATGCTTACTGTGTCCAGTTTGGAGAGCAAAGGTTTCCACATAACATTTGGGAATGGAAGATATAATTTGACTAAGAATGTTGAGGTGTATGTTCAAGCCAATCTAAAAAATGGCATATATGATGTTGATCTGTCAGAGAATCTGTGCTAAGGTGTCACGCTTAAACTGGAAACATGTGGTGGACATAGAAGGTTGGGACACGGGGACAGCAACACCATTCGGGACCTACAGAAAAGAAAGCTTGCAAGGGGACTGCAGGTATCAAACAGCAGCACAGCAGCAGTAAAGTGCATAAGCTGTGTTACTCAGAAAACTTTAAAACCTGCATTTCCTCCTTGCACAGAGTGGAGAAGCACCAAAGTGCTTGACATAGTCTGCAATGGACCTATGACTGTTCCCTCACTACAGAAGAACAGGTACCGGTACATACTAATATTTCTTGGTTTCTCGAAGTATCATGTTGCATATTTCATCAAGGAAAAGAGTGAGACAGTGGATTTCATCAAGGAAAAGCGTGAGACCTGTATTCTATGTGGTCATGGAAAAGATTCATGACCTTATCAAATAGAAGGGGAAGAAATGGAGGCAGAATTTGCAAATGCAAGATGCACACTCAGTTGCAATGCCCATGGCTACTGACTTCATAAAGAAGGCTAAAGAATCAGCAGGATCTGAAGCAATTGCCTGACAACATGGAATACTAGTCAAGGAGAAGGGGAGCAATTGGTAGACTTTTGTAGGCGTGCCTGGCGTGCTCTGGTCTTGTTGAACAACAACAACAACAAACCACTTGTAGACCTGATTTAGCTAATGTTGTGGGAATTCTTAGTAGGAAGATAAATGCCCCCACTGAATATGACTGTGTGGGTGTGAAAAGGGCAGTATGGCATTTGAAGGGCACAATGAATTGTAAATTGAGGTTGCCAGCTGTTAGTAATCCTGAAAAGTTTGGGTATACTGATGCAGATTGGGCTGGATGTACCACTGACTACAAATCCACAGGTGGATACAGTATGTATTATGTTTGGGGAGGAATTCAATAAACAACTAACAAGAACAAGAACAAGAACAATTTTAAGAATAAATACACATGCTGGGGTGTGTGTGTGTGTGTGTGTGTGTGTAACGCCACCCATTTCCAGAGCAATCTTCCCAATCCCTTAAATCCCACAGATGTGAGAACTGATATAGTGTGAATAATGGAAACCTGGTGGAATGGAGAGGAGTGGGGAACATTTATCTCTGGTAGGAACCCTTTAGATGTTTCTCCACAGAAACACAGGCATGTGGGTAAGACTGTAGTTGATAAAAGCCTCAAAGGGCGGAAATAATAAAGTGGACATCCTCCCTTTCCTCTTTCCCCCAGTGGTTGGACACCCTGTAACAGCCCCCAGTGCCCAATCCAGCAGTTGATCTGGGACTTATGGCAGGGCAAGGACTGAGCTTCAAGGGAGGAGAGGGTGGGTGTATTCGCAGGGATCTCTCCCTGCACGACTTGAAGTCATGGCAGATTCCTGGGCAGGAGGAAGAAGTCAAGGCAGGCAGACCCCAAGTCTCTCTCTCTCTTTCTCCTATTCCTATTTCTTCGATTCCTCCCTCCAGGGATGCTTCCCTCCCTCCCTCCCTCAGCCCCCTAACTTCCTCTGCCCGCATCTCTCCGCCCCTGAGGGTCTCCTTTGCCCAGAGCCGGCTCACCCTTCTTGCCAAATTGCTCCATTCGTAGGGGCCTCGCCAGATGTGCAATCGGGTGGGGAGGGAGACAGGGTGGGGGGGTCTCTATCGCCTCCTTTAACCTTTCCATGGACTCTCTTCGGGGGTCTCTGCCCCTTTTCTCTCCCCGCCCGTCGCACCCTCCCCCCCCCCTTTGCAGCTCTACCTCTTTGTCCTCTTTGTCCGCTATTCTATTCCGATTTCCCTTCCTGCAATACAAAGGGCTGGGGGCTCTGCAAGGACGCCCCCCCCTCTGGGGACTAAATGAGCAGTGCCTAAATCAGCCCCTCCCCCGCTCGACTGATCCACAGAAAGAAAGGGGAGGGGGAGCAGTCCTCTACTTTCCTCACATCCCCCCCCTCGCCCAAAAGCCTGCCCTCCGTTCCCAGCTGGCCTGGTTGCAGATTCAGGGGGGGGAAAGCACGTCCCCAAATCTCCCCCCACCGCAAAATAATGTTTGCACCTTTTTTTCCTCCTCCTCTGCACACGCGCACCTCTTCCGGGAATGTGAATGGCGGCCCCTCCCCTCCAACCTTGGCTCTCCTCCCTCCTCCAAATCTTCCTGCCTCTCTAGGAAGCGGAGCTCACTGACCCATGGGGAGGAATGGGTGGCCCCTCCCTCCCAGAACACACAAATTCTCCTCCTTCCTAACAAGCTCCGTTAGGCTGTTTCTTTCCTGAGAAGGTCCCAGGTTCGATCCCCGGAGACGGCAGGAAAAGAGACCCCCCCCCTCCCCACAACCTCCGAAAAAGTCCTCCGGGGCCCGAAGGAGTCACAGCTTACATTCCCCCTTTACCTCTTTTAATCCCTTGCCGGGAGAGGGGGCGCTCCGTTCATTTCCATACCCATTTCCCAACGTGGGGGAGGCAGGGCCGTAGCGTAGAGTGTCCCCGTTACAACAATTGCAACTTATTACCAAACTTAAAACCATGGAACGACCTGGTCTGAATTGAGATACTGTATTGGATTCTTATCTCATTATACATGATACAGCTATTTTTAGCCATCTCACAATCGTGAACTGGTATACCACACCTATCGGCCAATCACCCATTCCCACCACCCTTCTGAGTAATACCCCTCCCCACCCTCTCACTATATATAAGGGTCTGGTGACATTTGTTTCTGTGTATCTGAAGAAGTGTGCATCCACACAAAAGCTCATACCAAGAACAAACCTGGTTGGTCTCTAAGGTGCGACGGAAGGAATTTTTTTATTTTTTATTTTGTTTTGACTATGGCATACCAACACGGCTACCCACCTGTAACCCATTACAACAGCCCTGCAGTGTAAACCGGACTTAATACACGCGTTTGGGCTTGCAACATTAATTTACAACAACCCTAAAAGGTGGTCGAGTGTCGTCATTACAAGCGCCTCTTAAAAATAGGGGCTGGTGTTTGAACGAGCTTTGCTAATGAGGTGGGAGGGGTGGATCTCAGTGTAAGAGCAGTTGTACCCCTCTTTCGGCTCCCCGCTATGTGGGAGAGACCCCTTCTGACTTGCACCAGGATCCTGCAATGCAAGTCAGGTAGCGGCACCAGTTCTGCTTCTGCTTCCCAGGCAAACACAGGCAGGTCTGGCTCCCCTCGCGATGGATCCTCCCATTTCCTCTGGCAGGAATCTGTGGGGCGCTCTGGGCTTTTGGTGGGGGAGACCTCTTTTAATCCCTTGCGGGGAGAGGCGGCGGTCCGTTCATTTTCATAACCCTTTTCACAGCGTGGGGGAAGCTGGCCTTTTAGCCTGGGGGTTCCATATGATTTATCAGTATATTTATATATTTGTGTACCTGACTGGTCTTACTCAAGTGTTTTCATCTGTTTCATCTGTATTCTTAGTTGCAATGGCTTGTTGGCTACCTGAATAAAGTTTGATTTGAACGTGGGGGAGGCAGGGCTCTGGGGCAGTGTCAATTGCAACTTATTACCAAACTTAAAACCATGGAAAGACCTGGTCTGAATTGAGATATTGGATTCTTATCTCATTGTACATGATAGAGTACATTTTTAGCCATCTCACCCCTTGCTTTTTCCTGGAAGACCAACTGCAGTCTTTAACAGTTGTCAACTGGTTTACCACACCTATCGGCCAAACATCCGCTCCCACCACCCTTCTGAGTAACACCCTCCCCACCTCTCACTATATATAAGGGTCTGGTGACTTCTGTTTCAGTGTATCTGAAGAAGTGTGCATGCACACAAAAGCTCATACCAAGAACAAACCTTAGTTGGTCTCTAAGGTGCTACTGGAAGGAATTTTTTATATTTTTTATTTTGTTTTGACTATGGCATACCAACACGGCTACCTACCTGTAACCCATTACAACTGCCCTGCAAAGTAGACCAGAGCTGTTACAAGCATTTGGGGCTTGGAACATTAATTTACGAGAACCCTAAAAGGTTCGTCATTACGGGTGCCTTTTAAAAATAGGGGCTGCTGTTTGAACTAATGGTGCTTTGCTAATGAGGTGGGAGGGGCGCAGCTCAGTGGCAGAGCAGTTGTACCTCTCTTTTGGCTCCCTGCTATGTGGGGGAGACCGCTCCTGACTCGCACCAGGATCCTGCAATGCAGGTCAGGTAGCAGCGCCAGTTCTGCTTCCGCTTCCCAGGCGAACACAGGCAGGTCTGGCTCCGCTCACGACGGCCACAAGGGGGACGCCCCTCCTCACTGACCCGGGTGGAGGCGTCGCTCCATGCGCAGCCTTAATGGGACCCAGCAGCCTTAATGGGACACTGAGCAGTCACCTGGGGACAACTATCTTCTCCCCACCCAAAAAGAAAGGGGTGGTCTTAGACGCAGCCTCCCCACTGTTTTATGTATTGGGGCACATCCAGCAGGCTGGAAAAACAGCCATGAAAAGGTTGCCACCAATAATACGCATTGTGCTCTGCTGGCAGGACGACTTCCTAGGAGCATGTCCAGTTGCAAAGGTGGATGGAGGCTTCCCACCTTCAGGGCCCAGAGGTGGATCCTGCCTTGGGGCAGCCGGTGGATTTGGAGAAAGTTGACCCTTGGCACTCTCAGTTTGGGACCTGCCTGAACCTCCTTCCACATTATACTCATCCATATTGTTTCTCCCCTGTGTCATTTTGGGGATAGCATTCTACATACACTTGTGTCACTGTGCCTCCCCCCTTCCCTCTTCATGCAAGATGTGCAGCTAGGTACGGAGCCTTTCCTGGTTATGCCACTAAATACCCCTTTTATTTATCCTGCCACCAAACATATCTATGTACAATATATCTATAAATCAAAAGAAAAGGTGTGGGTTTCAATATTACCTTGGTCATATTAGCAGATGCTTTCAGTCTTTCTGTGTCATGATGCTATTATTATTATTATTAATAATTAATTATTATTGCAATTAAAACAGTGGGAGTAATGCTGCTGTTCCTATAATATTAATCTAACGAACGCTAATTCCAAAGCAACACCCCCAGTCTCAACTCCAGTTAGTGCAACTCTCCATACCCAGATACAAACATTTCCAACTCCCTCCACCAAACACCAAAACCAGCTCACTCTCAGTCCATCCTCATTCAGCAGCAACACTCAAGACTCACACACTCCCCCTTCTTATCTAACAGTACATTAAATATATTATGCTTACTATTGTGAAATATTACCTTCATTACTTTAAATACATGTCTACACAACATTACATACAAACAACAAAAGCTCACATACGCTGCATGCATTTAAGATTGATTTCCTGTTACTGATATGAAGGAAAGTGTCAACTCAGAGAAACATGTTCTGCACGTTTTTCTTCTTTGAGTTACTTGATGGCTTGTAGAGTTTCCACTCTTACAGCTCTTAACACTCCGAGTCTTTTGATGGCTTGAAACACTTCCACTACAACTGAACCGCTAACCACTGCCCTAGCACTTATATGGTTTCTCCCCTGTATGGGTTTGTTGATGAATTCTAAGGTCTCCACTCCGACTGAAGCTCTTTCCACACTCCATGAATTGAAATGTTTCCCCCCGTGTGAGTCCGTTGATGAATTCTAAGGTTTCCAGTCTGAATGAAGCTCTTCCCACACTCCATGCATTGAAATGGTTTCTCCCCTGTGTGAATCCGTTGATGAATTCTAAGGTGTCCATTCTGACTGAAGCTCTTTCCACATTCCGCACATTTGAATGGTTTCTCCCGCGTGTGAGTCCGTTGATGAATTCTAAGGCTACCTCTTTCACTGAAGCTCTTTCCACACTCCATACATTGAAATGGTTTCTCCCCCGTATGAGTCCGTTGATGAATTCTAAGGTTTCCACTCTGAATAAAGCTCTTTCCACACTCCATGCATTGAAATGGTTTCTCCCCCATGTGAGTCCGTTGATGAATTCTAAGGTGTCCACTTTGACTGAAGCTCTTTCCACACTCCATGCATTTAAACGGTTTCTCCCCCGTGTGAGTCCGTTGATGAATTTTAAGGCTTCCACTGTGACTGAAGCTCTTTCCACACTCCATGCATTTAAGTGGTTTCTCCGCTGTGTGAGTCCGTTGATGAATTCTAAGGTGTCCATTCTGACTGAAGCTCTTTCCACATTCCGCACATTTGAATGGTTTCTCCCCCGTGTGAGTCCGTTCATGAATTCTAAGGGTCCACTCTGAATGAAGCTCTTTCCACACTCCATACATTTAAATGGTTTCTCCCCTGTGTGAGTCTGTTGATGAATTCTAAGGTTTCCACTCTCAGTGAAGCACTTTCCACACTCCATGCATTGAAATGATTTCTCCCCCGTGTGAGTCCGTTGATGAATTCTAAGGTTTCCACTGTGAATGAAGCTCTTTCCACATTCCATACATTTAAATGGTTTGTCCCCCGTGTGAGTCCGTTGATGAATTCTAAGGTTCCACTCTGACTGAAGCTCTTTCCACACTCCATGCATTTAAATGGTTTCTCCCCTGTGTGAGTCCGTTGATGAATTCTAAGGTGTCCATTCTGACTGAAGCTCTTTCCACACTCCATGCATTTAAATGGTTTCTCCCCCGTGTGACTCCGTTGATGAATTCTAAGGTGTCCACTGTGAATGAAGCACTTTCCACATTCCATACATTTAAATGGTTTGTCCCCTGTGTGACTCCGTTGATGAATTATAAGGTGTCCATTCTGACTGAAACTCTTTCCACACTCCATACATTTAAATGGTTTCTCACCTGTGTGAGTCTGTTGATGAATTCTAAGGTGTCCACTCTCAGTGAAGCACTTTCCACACTCCATGCATTGAAATGGTTTCTCCCCCGTGTGAGTCCGTTGATGAATTCTAAGGTTTCCTCTTCAGTGAAGCTCTTTCCACACTCCATGCATTTAAATGGTTTCTCCCCCGTGTGAGTCCGTTGATGAATTCTAAGGTTTCCACTGTGAATGAAGCTCTTTCCACATTCCATACATTTAAATGGTTTGTCCCCTGTGTGAGTCAGTTGATGAATTCTAAGGTGTCCATTCTGACTGAAGCTCTTTCCACACTCCATACATTTAAATGGTTTCTCCCCTGTGTGAGTCTGTTGATGAATTCTAAGGTTTCCACTCTCAGTGAAGCACTTTCCACACTCCATGCATTGAAATGATTTCTCCCCCGTGTGAGTCCGTTGATGAATTCTAAGGTTTCCACTGTGAATGAAGCTCTTTCCACATTCCATACATTTAAATGGTTTGTCCCCCGTGTGAGTCCGTTGATGAATTCTAAGGTGTCCACTCTGACTGAAGCTCTTTCCACACTCCATGCATTTAAATGGTTTCTCCCCCGTGTGAGTCCGTTGATGAATTCTAAGGTTCCACTGTGACTGAAGCTCTTTCCACACTCCATGCATTTAAATGGTTTCTCCCCCGTGTGAGTCCGTTGATGAATTCTAAGGTGTCCACTCTGACTGAAGCTCTTTCCACACTCCATGCATTTAAACGGTTTCTCCCCCATGTGAGTCCGTTCATGAATTCTAAGGTTTCCACTCTGACTGAAGCTCTTTCCACATTCCATACATTTAAATGTTTTCTCCTCAGTGTGAGTCTGTTGATGTTTTCTTATGGTTCCATTGTCACTGAAGCTCTTCCCAAACTCCATACTTTCAAATTGTTTCTCCTTTTTCTTTTCACAATGTATGTATTTAAACGGTTTCTTCGTTATTTCCATTGAACATGGCCCTAGAGAGTTCTGACTGCCTTCTCCATTGTCTGCTTTGGAGGGCGAAGGTGGGAGGAAGTCCTATTTGTTTCCCAAGAAAAGAACAAAGGAATATTGCACACATCAATCAACACCTGGTCTTATTTTAACATCCCATACATTCTCTCCTCTCCTCCATATGTTGCAAATTTTTGGGAAAAGGAAATGGAATGGTTTAACAGCTAAATACTACAAAATACTAAAAGACTGGATGATTCAACCATTGATGGAAGTATGCAATGATATTTTAAGGGGAAGCAGGGCGCCAGTCATAGAATGATGCTTATATTACTCCTGATACCCAAACCTGATACAGATAGGGCTCAAATGAAGAACTATCGTCCTGCTGAATGTGGATTATAAAATATTTACAAATATATTGGCCACAAGATTGAAAAGAGTTTTAAAATACTATATCCACAAAGAGCAAGCAGGTTTTTTGTCTGGAAGACATTTGAATAGTAACATTAGGAATCTGGTGGATATATTGGAAATATTAGTTTAAAAAATCAATACAAAAGCTATATTGATGTTTATAGATGCGGAAAAGGCCTTTGACAATATTTATTGGAGTTTTATGAAGTAAACGTTTACCAAAACGGAGGTTGGGCAGAATTTTCTAAATGGGTTGAATGCAATATACTTTGAGCAAAGAGCTAAGATCATAGTGAATAATGTGGTAATAGAGGAAATTAGAATTGAAAAAGGGACCAAACAAGGCTGCCCAATTTCCCTGTTATTATTGATAACAGTCCTGGAGGTCCTGCTGAACATTGTTTTCTGCTGCTCCAGAGAAGCGGTCACAGGGAAATGGATTCAAACTACAAGAAAGAAGATTCCACCTAAACATTAGGAAGAACTTCCTGACAGTAAGAGCTGTTCGACAGTGGAATTTGCTGCCAAGGAGTGTGGTGGAGTCTCCTTCTTTGGAGGTCTTTAAGCGGAGGCTTGACAGCCATCTGTCAGGAATGCTTTGATGGTGTTTCCTGCTTGGCAGGGGGTTGGACTGGATGGCCCTTGTGGTCTCTTCCAACTCTATGATTCTATGAGATCGGGCTAAAGATGTAGGGCACAACATCATGATGGAGGATTGGGAAAAAATGGTGGAGAACAGGTATAAAGTTTTCAGCATGTAATACGCTTAAAGAGAATGTTTAGGATAGACATTAAGATAATAGAAACAAAACTAGACAGGGAAGGCAGATTTATGTTAGTTAAATGTAAACTGGAAAATAAAATGATAACAATAGTTAATATATACGCTCCAAATAAAAGACAGAATAAATTCCTAACTAAAATACTCAAAAAAATCCATAAGTTCTCAGAGGGCGAAATTATCATAGCAGGTGACTTGAATATGGATATTACAAAAAATAAAACAATTCTACTGAGTAAATGGGGATTGCAAGAAGCACATGAAATCCTAGGCTTAAAACCCAAATTTACCCACATCTCCAGCAGACATAAAACACCATCCTGCATAGACTTCTTTATTTTGGGAAAGGCCAGTAATTGGATAGTCAAAGGAATTACAACACTTCCAATATTAATTTCAGATCATGCCCCGCTAAGTATTGAGTTAGAACTAAGACTCAGTAAGGACAAGAGACCCTGGAGATATAACAATTTAATAATGGCCAAAGTTGAGGACAGAGAATACATGGAAAATCAGATCAGGTTATTTTTTCAAGAAAACAAAGGTTCAGTAACTCCAGATATCCTTTGGGATGCAGCAAAATGTGTTTTTAGGGGGCATTGTATAGTCAAAGAAAAATTAATTAAAAAAGAATGGTACTGTAAAAGACAGCTAAAAATCCAGGAGCTGGAAATATTACAAAACAAGCAAATGATTAGATCCTGCTCCGAAACTCAAAATCAAATTAAGGAGATTAAAAATCAACTAGAGGAATTAGACTTGACTTTATTGTGGAAGAAGGAAGCAATGGTTAAAAACGATTTTCAGAGGAATAATTTAAAATCAGCAAAAAGACTCGCAAACTATCTGAAAATAAGGAAAGAGAAACAAAGAGTTAAAAGTATAAAAACAAATAGTAACAAAACGCAAGATCCAAAGGAAATCAAAGAGGCCTTTGCAAGTTTTTACAAAAACCTTTATAAAAAAAGGGAGGCTATAAACTTTCAGGAGAAAATAAATTTAACATTGGAGCAGTCTGAGAAAAACAAACTAGACAGAAAGATTACAATAAAAGAAATAAAGGATGTAGTCAAGGAACTGAAAAACGGGAAATCTCCAGGACTAGATGGCTTTACGGCCGAATTTTACAAGGAAATGGTAGAAATTCTCGCTCCTGAGCTACAACTACTTTTCAACAGTATACTAGAAGGGAAAAAGGCCCCAGAAACATGGAGAAAGGCAGAAATAATTGTAATCCTAAAACCAAACAAAGACCCTAAAGAAGTAGGTTCATATAGGCCCATTAGCCTATTAAACCAAGATTATAAATTTTTTGCCAAAATCATGGCAAACAGGTTAAAAAATGTCATCCCTCATGACATGGAATGTTCGGGGATTGAACCAGAGGCCGAAGAGACACAGAGTTTTTCATAGTTTGGAGAAGAAGAAATTGGACATTGTTTGTTTACAGGAGACTCATGTAGTCCGACAACACAGAAGGATTTTACAAAATAAAAAGTTAGGCCAGGAATTTATTTCATCTGACAAAGTCAAGAAGAGAGGTGTTGTAATTTATGCAAAAGAAAAATACAGTCCAAGACAGCTATTTAAAGATGAAGAAGGGAGATACATTGCTATTGAAATTAAGGTACAAGGCGAAAAAATTTGATTCTGGGACTTTATGCACCAAATGATGGAAAGTCAATTTTTTATAAAAAGATCCATGACTTGTTAGTGGATTATTTGGATTACAAAACGGTTTGCCTCGGTGATTTTAATGGAGCTGTTTCCACATTAATGGACAGATCTCAAAGAACAAAAATTACAAATGATGGGAAACTGCCCAAAACGTTTTTTGAAATGGTGGACAATCTGAATTTAGTAGACGCTTGGAGACTGAGGAACCCAACTGAAACAGAGGCAACTTATTTCTCAGAACCTCAACAGTCATGGTCGAGAATAGATTACATCTGGATTTCTAATGAATTGGCACCAAAAATACAAAAAGCAGAAATTGGCCCTAAGACA